>CM042541.1:5997500-6005000 GCA_023630585.1 Cranoglanis bouderius
ACTTCAGACGGGCCTGTACATGTGCTTTCTTGAGCAGGGGTACCTTGCGGGCGCTGCAGGATTTCAGTCCTTCACAGCGTAGTGTGTTACCAATTGTTTTCTTGGTGACTATGGTCCCAGCTGCCTTGAGATCATTAACAAGATCCTCCCGTGTAGTTCTGGGCTGACTCCTCACCGTTCTCATGATCATTGAAACTCCACGAGGTGAGATCTTGCATGGAGCCCCAGACCGAGGGAGACTGACAGTTTCTTCCATTTGCGAATAATCGCACCAACTGTTGTCACCTTCTCACCAAGCTGCTTGGCGATGATCTTGTAGCCCATTCCAGCCTTGTGTAGGTCTACAGTCTTGTCCCTGACATCCTTGGACAGCTCTCTGGTCTTGGCCATGGTGGAGAGTTTGGAATCTGATTGATTGATTGCTTCTGTGGACAGTTGTCTTTTTACAGGTAACAAACTGAGATTAGGAGCACTCCGTTTAAGAGAGTGCTCCTAATCTCAGCTCATTACCTGTGTAAAAGACACCTGGGAGCCAGAAATCTTGCTGATTGATAGGGGATCAAATACGTATTTCCCTCATTAAAATGCAAATCAATTTATAACTTTTTTGAAATGCGTTTTTCTGGATTTTTTGATGTTATTCTGTCTCTCACTGTTAAAATACACCTACCATTAAAATTATAGACTGATCATTTCTTTGTCAGTGGGCAAACGTGCAAAATCAGCAGGGGATCAAATACTTTTTCCCCCACTATAGGTTTTCTTAAAGCAGAGGTCTCAAAAGTAAAGATGAGTTTCCCTGACCTCCACATATATATGATTTAAAATGTTACTTCTGTAGTATACAAGCAAGTGACAGAGAACTCTTAGACTAAGAAAGTATATAGTGCCTTTATAACACATTCATAAGCATTGCATAAATATTTTAGAAAGCAATTCTGGAGATTTCATTAAAGGCTTATGTCAAAACGCGTAAGATGATGCTGATGGTTTTTTGAAACTTTGCAGCCATGTCTCTACATGGAAGAGAGAACCTGAGCTGACTGATTTGAGATACTGTCTTACTGTCCTTTTTTAATCCGTATCTTGCTTATTTTAATGCTATTACCTTGTTTTTACTACCAGCACATTCATGGCACTTGACAGAAAGTTGTAGAAGGTACACGTAGTGCTTCATAAATGTACATTTGATTAACACTATAGTTTAAAGGCACTTAAATCATTCACTTAGCTGGCATATGGGCTTCATAAATAAGAAGCTGTATTGGATTGAGGCTCTATAATCATTTTAATGCAAATGGACTGAGCATTAAACTCCATGCTGCTGTAAGAAGTAGATCTCATAACTACACCCCGCAGAAGGTAAGATGGCCACATTGGGTCTCATTTATTAAACTGGATATGAACGGATCTATTCATAAAATCCATCGAACAAGCGTTCTCAAAAGAAATTTGGTATTCATGAAAATCTGGTAAATTCAGAAAAACGTTCTTAACCTACTCGTGGTCCTGAGTGTGTGTAAATTTAAGAATAAGAAGACTAACTAATGTAAACCTCGACGTGGTCGACTTCAAATCATATCATTTGCATGGATTAGGGCGCTATTATATATGGAATATACTGCTGAGTTTAAATTGTTTATTTTTATTATGTTTACAGCATTCAGCAGAATCCCATATGCAGAAGCACTTTGGAGTTTCAATCATACCATGATCATCCTCATGGAAGTTCACTAGGTCAGGGACTAAGAATACCATCGAGAACATTTTGTAAAACCCAGTCATTTTATGTTATTGGCATTAATTAAACAAAGTGAGCCAACACAAACCCATAAATTAAGACACATAAAACTAATCATTTAATTATGACAAAAGAAATGGCGCCGTATAAACGGAGGACGGGCCGGTCTGTCTGCATAGAGTCATAAGCCGTAAACAAACGGGTAGTCCCAGAAGTCTCCAAACATAGGGGACTATGTTTGCCAGCACCACATCAGTTGTGCCTTCGTCAGCGGATGTTCATGGATGTCCACTTCCAGTCTTTTTGAATTTGTTAATAGGTTTGGCAACAGTGTCGTGTGTGATGTGCTCGCCATGTTTCCTGTTAAAGTCAATCTATATATATATATACAGGTGCATCTCAATAAATTAGAATGTCGTGGAAAAGTTCGTTTATTTCAGTAATTCAACTCAAAGTGTGAAACTCGTGTTTTAAATAAATTCAATGCACACAGACTGAAGTAGTTTAAGTCTTTGGTTCATTTAATTGTGATGATTTTGGCTCACATTTAACAAAAACCCACCAATTCACTATCTCAACAAATTAGAATATGGTGACCTGCCAATCAGCTAATCAACTCAAAACACCTGCAAAGGTTTCCTGAGCCTTCAAAATGGTCTCTCAGTTTGGTTCACTAGGTAAGCCACAAACATTCATTGCCAAAGAAGCTGGCTGTTCACAGAGTGCTGTATCCAAGCATGTTAACAGAAAGTTGAGTGGAAGGAAAAAGTGTGGAAGAAAAAGATGCACAACCAACCGAGAGAACCGCAGCCTTATGAGGATTGTCAAGCAAAATCAATTCAAGAATTTGAGTGAACTTCACAAGGAATGGACTGAGGCTGGGGTCAAGGCATCAAGAGCCACCACACACAGACGTGTCAAGGAATTTGGCTACAGTTGTCGTATTCCTCTTGTTAAGCCACTCCTGAACCACAGACAACATCAGAAGCGTCTTACCTGGGCTAAGGAGAAGAAGAACTGGACTGTTGCCCAGTGGTCCAAAGTTCTCTTTTCAGATGAGAGCAAGTTTTGTATTTCATTTGGAAACCAAGGTCCTAGAGTCTGGAGGAAGGGTGGAGAAGCTCATAGCCCAAGTTGCTTGAAGTCCAGTGTTAAGTTTCCACAGTCTGTGATGATTTGGGGTGCAATGTCATCTGCTGGTGTGTTTTTTGAAAACCAAAGTCACTGCATCCATTTACCAAGAAATTTTGGAGCACTTCATGCTTCCTTCTGCTGACCAGCTTTTTGAAGATGCTGATTTCATTTTCCAGCAGGATTTGGCACCTGCCCACACTGCCAAAAGCACCAAAAGTTGGTTAAATGACCATGGTGTTGGTGTGCTTGACTGGCCAGCAAACTCACCAGACCTGAACCCCATAGAGAACCTATGGGGTATTGTCAAGAGGAAAATGAGAAACAGGAGACCAAAAAATGCAGATGAGCTGAAGGCCACTGTCAAAGAAACCTGGGCTTCCATACCACCTCAGCAGTGCCACAAACTGATCACCTCCATGCCACGCCGAATTGAGGCAGTAATTAAAGCAAAAGGAGCCCCTACCAAGTATTGAGTACTTGTACCTGAGACTACTATTTTTATTTTTATTTTTATTTTTTTAATGTAGAAACATTTAATTGCATTATTTTGAAGGCATTTTTGCTCTACAGCATTTCTTTGCATGTGCCTAAAACTTTTGCACAGTACTGAAACTGAGTATGAAACATTTTGGAAGACATTTTGCTAAAAAAAAAAAAAAAAAAAGTGTTAATTTCCCCTATGTATGGAGACTTTTGGGACAATCTGTAATGTTCTTCTTTGAGGACATTCAGAGGGCATCCTGACGACATCATCTTGGACACCCACTGACCAGAAATCAGCGCAGCAAATATGTAGGAAAAACAGATTCACAGACACTAGGACTGAACATGTAAATTGTAATTACGTAAATATTTAGTATTCAGATGCAGTCAAATTTAATGCAGCTATAATTTTATACTACCACAGATGGAGGAAGCATTAGCTACACTTACAATTACTTTTTTGCCATTTGGCTGATGCTCCAGAGTAGAGTTTCTCAAACATTACATGCTGTAAAGAAGAAGAAAAAAAACTACAAGGATCTCCTCAGCACGGTTTTGTTTTATGAACAGAATCCAACTATTCAAATATTCAGCTCATTATTTAAAGGTGTACAGTAATAATTTGTCTATTTATTGGAGTTGTAGAGCTAATTATTCTGGAATGTTCCACCAACAGAACATGTTTTTATTTTATTAAATTGTTATTTTATTAAATTATTTATAGGCTACCTGTTTTTGAGTTATTGAGCTTTGGATTAAAGCCACTCATTTCAATTTGTCAGGGTAATAACTATAAAAACGCAACAATAAATGTAATAGCTTTAATAATAAAGGCTTCCAATAATAAAATAAAATAAAACATTATGGACCCCCGGGCTATGCTACACAAACCCTAATGTGAGAATGTTGGCTCTTAAAGAAGGCATTATGAAAAAGACTAAAAGTCTGTAAATGGAAAGGTTTGAGGCTGATGCTAGTTTATGCAAGTGCTATAGGAAGTGAAGAGCCAAAAAAAACTACAGATCTGTAATGAAGGAAACAAGCTGAAAATACAGCCAATTACTGTAAAAAATAAATAAATAAATAAATTAAATAAAATGTAGTACATGTACAGCACAAAAGGAAAGGAACATTTTTTTTTTTTTTTTGCAAAAAATGTCTTTGCAAAACATTACTCAGAAGTAAAAATATCCTAATTAAATCTCTTAAAAGTTGAATTTTTATTTAAAAGTTCCTTAATTAAAGGTAAGAGAGTAAGTGTAGTATGCAAGAACCCAACACTGTTTTTATTTGTAGCCCTTCTGAGTTCTTCCCCTTATATTTATTTGTCTCTCACTCTCTCTCTCTGAATGTCTGAATTTCCTGCTCTGGTTTCTGGTTGGTGGAAATCTATTTCCACATCACTATCGCTGTCAGCTCCTTTAACAGCAAGATGCTTGGATTGTGTTTTGCCTCACTTGTAAGTCTCCTTGGATGAAAGTGTCTGTCACAGAAATAAATGTAAATGTAAATGTACTCAGAAGTGCTACAAACCCACAAACACAGAGAGACAGAGAGAGAGAGAGAGAGAGAGAGAGAGAAAGAGAGAGAAGTGAATACAGGGGTTGGAAAAATTGTTACAAACCCTAGTCACAAAGCAGTCACACAGACTGTGGGATGAAATAGAGTTGTATGAAGTTAAATTCATAAGCTCTAGCAACAAAGGTCACTGATCACAATCACGTACAAGTAACGGCACGGCAAAAGAGGATGGATGGTTGAACAAACAAACGAATATAAATAAATAAATATCATAAGTTTTACAAAAGAACAACAACGCAAAAGATACTATTACAGTTTGGATGTAAGAAAGAAAGAAAGAAAGAAAGAAAGAAAAAATAACTTGGCCTAATAATAATAATAATAATAATAATAATAATAATAATAATAAATCAGCAGAGATGGTTTGGAAAGAAAGACAGAAAGAAAGAAAGAAAGAAAGAAAGAAAGAAAGAAAGAAAGAAAGAAAGAAAGAATGACAGATTGAAAGAATGAAAGAAGGTAGAGAAAAAGTAAGAGGTGAAAGAAAAATAAAGAACGGGGAAGAAAGAAAGAAAAAAGAAAGAAAGACAGAAAGAAGGAAAAGAGTGAAAGAATGAAAGAATGTAGAGACAGAAAGAAAGAAAGAAAGAAAGAGAAAGAAAGGGGAAAAAAAGGAAGATCATTACTTCAAGTAACTTTATGGCAATTGAGAATATTTAACTTTGGATAGCTGAATTGCAAGACAAATAAATAAATTAATTAAAACAATGATGACAACAACAACAAGAAGAGGAAGACATGGCATAATGGAACATTTTAGTTTGGATGGTTGAATTGTAAAATAATAATAATAATAATAATAATAATAATAATAATAATAATAATAATAATAATAATGGAGATGGTGCATCGACTTGTGGAGGGAGGAGGGTGACAGCTAGCCATTTTTTGATCAGGAATTGGTTTGTCTTCCTTTCTATTTTTGGACTTGTTTTTGCCTAAGTAGGATGGATGGCTTCACAATGAGAGAGACAAGCAGAGAATTAGAGACAGATGCACCTATTCCCTCCATTCTCTCCATCCAGCAATGCCCCTCCCTCCTCCCCCCAACACCCTCAAACTGAGACCATCTTTTCTCATTCACACTTGACAGATGAATTGTCTCTGCTCTTTGCCCTTTCAGACCACCAAATATATCCAGCAGTTAGGCCTTTAAAGTCACCCCATGCCTCTGAAAAGCCCCTTGATGCCTCTAGCTGCCCAATCCATCCCCCAGCCATCTAGTGACAGTAGTGAGACGGAGGCAGGAAGCTGGAGGTCAGTGAGAGAGAGGGCACAGGGAGGAAGCAAGATAATGAAGTCATGCTGAGGAGTGCAGAGATATGTCTGGTTACATGTAAAAAATAAAAAATAAATAAAAAATCTCTGTCATCTAAAGAACTGAGAAGAAGTGTGGCTTAAAGAGCAGTGTGAAATTTCCGGTCCAATAGAGTTAAAGCCCAGGAAATGTCTGCACTTTATTTATTTAATTACCTTTACATTCTTGCTTGAACAATCTCCACACATCAACAATTAACCAGATGTTATTGTGTGTGTGTGTGTGTGTGTGTGTGTGTGTGTGTGTGTGTGTGTGTGTGTGTGTGTGTGTGTGTGTGTGTTTAATTTCATCATCTTCCTGCATAAACTAAAAAAAACGTGTAGCGTGTCCTTTGTTTCCAGATTTGCCTTGGGATAAAAATATTTAGCACAAAACAACGCGGCTCCCGTCTCTCTCCTCCTGATCCGTGATTTAATAATGTCTTCATAATCATGTAAATAAAAGTATGAATAACAAAGAGCCGTAAAGCCCACAAGTCGAAGGATTCCACAGAATCTGCTTCATATTTACACATTTCATTAGCCTGCCTCGCGGTGTAGTAAAAAGCCTGCGTGATTTACTCGGCAGCATCGAGGAGTCACAGCTTGTCTGAGCTTTTATTAATCTCGTCTTGTAATTCAGGGAAATTAAATTCAAAAAGCATTTGCACCACTTTGCACATTATTATGCTTTAAAGATGATGTCTTGATGATCCAGCCTGATCTCACGCAAAATGTATGTGAAATTTTTGCAAAAAAATGAAGAAAGCTATGATTACTAAGCCCGCACCTAACTTCTCATAGGATTTGACTCATTTTTAAGAATCAGAATAGGAATCTTTTATAAACCCAAGTATAGATTGTACCTGGGCTTATTGTTGTCAACATAAATCTTATCAACATGTTATCACCATACAATCTCTGTAATATAAATGTTAAAGGATACTATGCTGTTCCAAAATGTGAACATGTACACTAATTAAAAAGTAAAGACCTGCACAGAGCAAGGTGTATTTACGTAGTATTTGTTTTTGGGTTGTTGTTGTTTTTTTTTTCCAAGGTATTATTTTAGTCTTTATGGGCAGTATTCTGTGTAAATGATTTAGTGCCATGGTTTGTAAAATAAAAAGAAGAACAAGAAGAAGATTTATTGTCATTGTAACATATAAAACAAAATTTTGTTTTATAAAATACAGTATTTAAAGAAAAAAGTCACAATATTTTGAGAATAGATTAGTAATGTTTCATGAAAACGTTTCCCTAGT